>BSBK01002641.1:1357500-1397500 GCA_027943335.1 Chamaecyparis obtusa
TACAAAGATGGAAGAGAGCAATGAACATGCCTATCACCCCTCCATTTGTCCTATATGAATATAGGTTACTGAAATGGCAGTCCCCAATGGACTTCACAATCACCCTTCTAGTCGAGTCTGACAAGGGGTTGAGAATTTTATTCCACCTCTCCGGGAGAATACTTCCTCAGAAGGCCATAGCTCGGTCGCTTTTGGTATAAAAGGTGCAAAGCTTTGTCTCCATTTCAACTTCTTAGTATGCCTATTCTTGTATATCTTTAAATACCCAATGAGATCGATCCTGCTAGAAGGATCTGGAAGTTACCTGCTAAGTATTCTCTAATTTCTGTAGCTAATACTTAGCAGGCAATCCTTTTAAAAGAAAGGATCCATCCAATATAATGAAACAACGAATCATCTTCCAGTTACCTGATGAATCGGACTTATGATGCTCACTAACATTAATGTAAATTAAAGCCTTGCCGCTTGCCAAGAAAATAGGAACAAGTAAGAGACTTGTATTGGAGCTCTCAAAAGCAAGCCCCAAATTATCATGTTGTATCTTTCATGATTACAACAATTGATACCTCCTCGCCCCTTCATCTTTTCCATTTATTATATGGATGATCCCCATGAATCGTAAAAGGCCAAAGGCTACTTGCTGTTCATATATACTTTAACTGCCCGAGCTTCTATGATTTGTATGACACATGCTCATTTCTGTGCTATACCCCCATGCCAATACTATGGGCAATTATTGTAGAATAGTGTGTCACTTGGTTCTATTACACTTTCAAAAATACAATGATTGGTGATCATTTTAATGATGGCTTTATGGACTTTGAAAACAATATCATTGCTTCAATTTTATAAACCTATGGTAGATTATTAATATGATCAAACCTAATGTGACCCATGTCCATGATCTCAATAAGATTAAAGTCTATGATACTCTATCTGTCAAACTCAGTCCAGCTAGAAATGCTAACGCTAGCCTATTATGTAATTACCCTTCTCCTAATCCGCCACATCATGAAATGATCTTCATCCTGGATGGGGATTAAAATCCTTACTTGTGAAGTAAAGAGTTAGTCTAGAGAGTTTTTTGACTTTGACCTAAGGAGAAGGGAAGACCTATGTATTCAATTAGGGACAAATTGTTCTACTAAGAAATTGTCTTAGATCTAATCTATTTTTATCTTGATTAAGCTCCTGTGCCTGTGCTGATCAAGATATTATGACAAATTATGTAATATTGTTACTATGTGGCTTCTAGGATACTTTAAGACTAGAAATTTCCATTGTTACCTTTCCATCTGCTCCTAGGTTTGCTAATAGGTCTGCCTCCTAATTTCCTTCTCTATAAGTATGCCTAATTTCATATTTTATTATACTCCCCAGGATTTGGTTAATCTCTTCTATCTTCGAGTTCAAAATCCAATTCAGTGTTTTTTTGGTGCGAATAGCATTAATCACAATTTGGGAGTCCCCTTCGATAATAAGTTTTGGGATGTTAAGCTCCTTACATATCTTAAGCCCCTCTATAGCTGCTAGGCACTCAACCAAGTTATTTGTGGAGGGACTAATGGGTTTAGAATGTCTGGCGATAACTTCAGCTTTCCAATTTTGAATAATCCCCCCAATACCAGTGATTCCGGGGTTACCTCGTGAAGCTCCATCAAAATTGAGTTTATACCAACCCTCTTTCGGAGGTATCCATTTACATGCTACTTGATCTACCTTCAATTTGGACCCTCCTCTACCATATAGAGGGGGAATGTCTAATTTAGGCCATCTACACCTAATTCTATTATCCCAACTCCTGAATGTTTCCTCGTAACTTAACTTATCCCTAAGCTTGTTGTTGATAATTTCTACAATAGATGCTTCAATTTTGTTTGTGATTGAGTTCCAAGTTAATTTTCGATCCGTAAAAATTCTTCTATTTCGCTCTTTCCAAGTTTCCCATACTACTATTGATGGAGCTATAGTCTAGATGTCCTTATATAAGTTATCTTTATACAAAGATGGCCATGCTTTGAGGTTACTGAGTAAATCTCTGTGACTTGCGGACTTCCAACCTAAACTTTGATGGAGCCAATCCCAACAGTTTTGGGAAAAGGGACAATTTAGAAGGAGGTGATTGACATCCTCAGCTTGATTTTCACACAACAGACATCTAGAAGGTCCCTCAAATCCCAATTTAGAAAGTCTGTCAGCTGTCAGGATTCTATTTTGTAATGCCGCCCACAAGAACATACCTGCTTTAGGGAGACATAACTTATTCCAACATAGATTTAGGGGGATGTCTATGTTATCCATATTGTATTCTTTAATAATTGAATTGTAACCTTCCTTGACAGAGTAATTTCCATTATTAGACCCTGCCTAGATTAAGATATCTGATCTATTTTTAAGAGTTATCTCTCTATCCTTCAAAATAGCTAGGAGGTTTCTCTTTTCTTGCCGCTCTACATTGATTTCAGTTAAATCCTTCCAAGGGTTACCTTCCTCCTTTCTGATATAGTCTTTAAGATAGACTCCTATACCCCTTTTACATTCTTCCATAAATCTTGGAGAGAAACCCATTCTACTTAGGGGAGTGAGACCTGCCCATGAATCATCCCAAAAAAGAGCCTTATCTCCTGCTCCAACATCCCAAGTAAGATACTTGCTAATAATTCCTCTACATTCCTTCATGAAGTTCCATATCCTAGATCCTTTAACATGAGAATGAGCTCTGAAAATATTAATGGGTTCTGAGCCAGGGACGTACTTATTGATTAATATAGAAGCCCATTTTTTGTTAGATTCCTTATACATTCTCCAAATAAGTTTAGCCCCCAGGGCTTGATTTTGCCATAATAGATTCTTGATACCGAGACCCCCTTTGGAAATAGGTTTGCACAAGTTGTCCCACTTAATGAGGGCATGTTTTTTATTGTCTGATGTACCTTGCCAATAAAAGTCTCGAAGCATTTTGTCTAAATTATGCTTAATGTTAATCAGGATGGGAAGAATAGATAGATGATATGTGGGAATGGCAGACAGGACCGATTTTATCATTGTTGTCCTTCCTGCTTTAGTTAACCATTTCCCTTTCCAAGAACTTTTTTTACTTTGGACTTTGGAAATAACTTGTTGCCATAGTTTGGTCGATAGAAGACCCTTGTCCAAGTCAATTCCCAGATACTTGCATGGAAATTTACCACTTTTATATCCCAACAAGTTGCATATCTCCCATTTAGTTTTTGGAGTTGTGTTTAAAAAGAAAATTTCTGATTTGGCTAGATTAACTTGTTGTCCCGAGGCTCTCGAGTAGATGTCTAGAACCTCCCTAAAAGCTCTAGCTTCTTGACTAGTAGCAGCTCCCGGTAAAATAGTATCATCTGCAAACTACTGATGTGTAATGTGAGGTACATTTTTTGATGCCGTCAATCCCAAAATTTTGCCCTCTAGCTGCTTCTATGTGATCGCTCTACCTAACGCTTTTTCCATAATGACATAGAGAAAGGGGGATAAAGGATCTCCTTGCCTGATGCCCCTTGAGATACTAAAAAAACCTTTCGGTGTTTCATTGATAAGAATTGAAATTTTAGGCATCGAGATGCAGTTAAATATAAGGTTAATCCATTGTTTAGAAAATTTGAAGGCTTCTAAGCACTTACAGAGGAATCTCCAATCCACTTTATCGTATGCTTTCTGGATGTCTATTTTGATTAGCATACTAGGTACCTTTGTCAACTGGGTAGTATGCACTACCTCCTGAGCTATAATTATACCATCTAGGATTGATTTGTTAGCAACAAAACCTGTCTGTTCTTCTGAAATAATAATAGGGAGAAGGGTTTTGAGTCTATTTGCTAAACATTTAGATACAATTTTATAAATGGTATTGCAAAGGGAAATCGGTCTGAAATCTCCTGGGTCCATGCTTTCATTCTTTTTCAGGATTAAAGTGAAAAAGGTATTATTTATTTCATTTAAAAGTGATCTTGAGTTGTGGGTAGCTTCTACTACTTGCCAAACCTCTTCTCCAACAAAATGCCAACACTTCTGGAAAAAGCTAGCTTGGAAGCCATCTGGGCCCGATGCTTTATCCTGATGTAGTTGGAACACTGCTTTCTTAACTTCATCCCGAGATAACTTACTATTAATCATCTTGTTGTCGGATTCTGAAATTAATTTGGGGATAGCTTTCAACATTTCTCTTTGAGCAGTACTGTTCGAAGCTTCTGAATTATTTAGAAGGGTTTGATAATAATTGGTCAGAACTTCAGAGATCTGCTTAGGGTTTGTAGTAATGCTCCCCTCATCCTTCTTAATTTTAGCTATTCTATTAATGCCTCTTTTAAAGTTAGTTGTATTATGGAAAAATTTAGTATTGCTATTGCCCTCCTTTAACCAAGATTCCCTAGATTTCTGCTTCCAGAAAATCTCTTCTTTGAGAAGTATATCATTATATTTTGCCAATAATTCTTTTTCCTTGAGATAACTATGTTCATTCATACCTCTATCTATTACTATGTTATTAAGCTCATTAATTTCTTTTTCTAGTTTTGCCTTATCTTCAAAAATGTTTCTAAATATTTCTTTATTCCATTCTAGGGCCTTGTTTTTGATGATTTTTAATTTTGCTGTTAAACAATACATCTTTGAACCTTTGATCGAGATCTGATTCCACCATTCTTCTAGGTGCTTAATGAAATCCAGATTTTGGAACCACATGAATTCGAACTTAAAGGGATTTCTTATTGGTTTAGTATCCTTGACAATATCAAGTCTTACGGGGAAGTGATCTGATCCCCCTTCAGGAAGAATCTCTGTGCTTACTAGATGTTTAAAATTGTCAGAGTTTGTTCTAATGAAGAACCTATCTAGTTTCTCCGCTATATGACTGAAACCTGCTCTCCTGTTGTTCCATGTGTAGACTCCATTGATTGTGTTAACGCTTATAAGGTGATTTTCTGTAGCCCATTTGCTAAAGTATTTCTGAGCTTGCGATATAAATTGCGAACCTCCGTACTTTTCTTTTAGTTCTAATATGGCATTGAAGTCTCCCCCGATAATAAAGGGCTATTCCAAATTGCCTATTAAGTGATCTTGAATTTCCTGCCATACTTGCCTTTTGCCTTCATTGGGGATTGGTCCATATACGTTGATCAAATTGAATTTTAAATTTGATTTTAGAATTTTAACTTCTAAGGCCATCCAATTATTGCTGATGGTTGTGGTTAAAGCTGCTACTTTACGGGGGTCCCATATAAAAGCTAACCCTCCTAAATTACCTATGACTGTTACAAATTCTGCTTTCCAAATACCTAATCTTTTTCTAAACTTAGAGCTTTCATCTTTATTAAGCTTAGTTTCTTGCAATAAGATTATTTCAGATTCAATTTTTTTTAAATATCTCTTAACTAATCTCTGTTTGTTAGGGGCGTTGAGGCCCCTAACATTCCAAGTAGTAACTTTCATTTCTCTATGGGAAGGCACTTCCCCTTCCCAGCATTAAGTAACTCTGCAATTTTAACTTGATTTCCTGCATTGTCATCTATCATTCTTAATTCTACTGCAGATTTCCTCCCTCTCTTCTTTTTAATCTTATTAATATTGGGAGTACTTTGACTTCCTCTTGTCATTGCTATACCTAATTGCTTGTTTTCATTAGTGATACCGAAAAGGCCTTCTACAGATTCCTTAACCAAGGCAAGATTATCATTTAATTTAATGAACTTGCTATTCTGCTATTTTAAAAGATTTTGATCCAATGTTACTTTGTCTTGGATCTTTGTATTATCAATAATTTCCTTACCATAAGCTTCACACAGTTCCTCTAAATTCTTTGGCAAATCCAAATTTAAAGCCTCTAATTCTATAGGGATAGAGGTTGTTGATTTCTCCCCTTCTGACCTTGGCATCATCATTTCAGTGTTTAATCTGAGATTGTCACAATTTCCTTTGTATATCTTAATGTCATCTATTAGGTTCTGGATCCCTTCTGCAGTTCTCATTTTGTGAGGATCATAGGTTGCTGGTTCTAATGCATAGATAGTGGGTGTTACTTTGTCTATGTTTCCTACTACCAGGGGAGTGGAGTGAGGAGCCTGCACATTCTCAAAATCTTTTCCCTCTTCTATCTCTATATTGCAATTATTGATGAGTCTTACTAGAGTTTCTTTCTGGTATTTTAATTCTTCATAATTGCATATTTCATCCATAAGAATTTCCATTATTTCTTCTATAATGGCATTTCCCATATGTCTAATGATTTGGTTTACTTCTTCTTCACATTTTTCTTTTGACTCTTTTTCTATTAATTGTCTTAGGCATTCTAATTTTAAGGGTTGTCCTTTAGCCTTCTCTATTGCACCTATTTGTTTTTGTTCACATTCTACTACTGCATGATCTAAAGTGTCTACGGTGTTGGGGTTCTTGGGCTGGTCTTCTTGTGGGTCAGCCTCCTTATCAAATATATTAGACATTCCTAGTTCATTTGCATTGTTCTTATCTATACACTTCAGATCTATAGAGCTCTTTTAACCATCAAATTCTATAAATTGTAAATTATCACTGATCTTCTCAACTCTTATGTTATCAATTTCTTCATTGTTACCCAGGGAAGCTTCTATCTTCTTTAACATATTATGGGAATATGAGGATTCCTGGGGATTTTTACTCCCCGACACATTGAAATCACACAGCTTGGGAGGATGGGACTCAAAGGAACTAGATTCAGTGTTTGGTGGTTCAATATCCCCCTTATTATTTAAGAATTTATCTGTGCCCCAAATTTTTGTACTATTGAGGGGGTCCTTATTATTTTCTAGAGTAGGTAAGATTGAATTCCCTATCTCCTCAGATTCTTCTATGAAATCCTCTAAAATCTGGGGATTTATAATTATGATATTTGAACTAAAACACAGCTGCATGGGGGGGATGTATTTGTCATGGTAGTTTAACTTAAAAATAATAATCACATCTGATATGCTATGCTTAAGATTAATACTCCTCTTAAAAACACCAATTTCATCTCCTATGCTTTTTACAATTTCTGGTTGATTGCATTCTAGAGGCAAATTTCTTAATTTAATAGCTTTCTCTACTTGAAAATTCGCTAATTTCATCGGATTAAACAAGGGAAACCAGGAACATACAAAAAAGGAAGCATCTTTGAACTTCAAATACCCTTTCTCTAAAATTTTAATTTTGAGATTACTACTTTTACAGTCCACAAAGAGAAAATTGTCTACCATGGTAGTAATACTTACCTCCGCAGGCAGGAGAGATAATAGACCTTTGATTATGTCCTTGGTATGGGCTCCAGTTCCCATCCATTTGCATACGATACCTATTTCTGTATAAACATTTTGCTTTTGCAAAATGAGCTTTTCATCCAGTAATACCATTGATTGTTTTTGCTTAGCTAAACACCTATGTGGTGGAGTGTAAGCTTCATCCTTATTTTTAACAAAAGATGAAAAGCCCCCAAAACCAGGCTTTACCATATTTTGTGTCTTTCTCTTAATCGATACCACATTTTCCTTCCTACGATGAGGAGGGCTATAGGCTTTTGGTGAAGCATGGATAAGAGCTGAGCCCTTAAAAACTTCTAAAGCCCTCTGTTCCAAATCTAGGGTTTCGTAAGGGTGAGAGTCTGATTTTTTCCTCATGTGATGACCTCTAAATCCCTCATCCTTCGAAACCCTAGGTTTTTTATGCGAGGGTGTATCTAAACTTTCTTTCTTATTCAAAGCCTCAAAGGCATTTTTTAATGGGATTACATTGTTAATGCCAGCTTTCGGATAGGGTTTTACCTTATATTTCTTTTCAACCTTTTGCCATATCGGGCTTTGTTTCTCCTTGCATTCGGCTGCCACTTGAGCAGTTATATACCTGTCCTCCCCTAGAGCAAAATGGGGTTCGTTGGGCTTACAAGCTGGAGCTACTTCAGGTTTATAAGCCCTGTCAAACCCAATGTATGCTTTTGCTCTTAGGGCATATTTTGTTTTCGCAAAGAAACCTATCTGTTTGTCCAGGGTTTGTACCAGATGGATAATGGGCCTTGAATTCAAAATCCTTATCCGATTTTCCTTTCTAACTGAATTTTCTACTTTGAAATTTGAAACCCTGTCATTTGACTCCTTCTTCTGCACTTCCTCAAGAAGACTTCTCTCTTTCTGCTTTGCAATGAATGCCTTCAGGTTTTCGTAATTAGGGCGCTGGGATCTGAGATCGAGCATTCTGCATTCCTCCAATCTATGCCCATACAAGAGACAATTAAAACAATAGCTCGAAAAATTATTGCCATCGCATGAGCTCGTGCCCTAGACTTGTGTGACTCCTTCTTGATTGAAAGACTATCTTTCAAATGCCCTTTCTTTTTCGCCTCTTCTCTTCGGAGATGTATTAAACCTAGTCTAATTTGCCTTTGCTGAAAGGCCGCTTTTCGCTGTACTCGGATTTTTTGCATTTTCGCAGTTTAAGAGCAGATTCAATTGATAGTCAAATGAGACATTATTATATTAATAATTTTTTTTAATATATATATATATTTATATAAATAAAATATATATATATGAATTAAAAATATATATATTTATAATGGTTACTTCTAATTTAATATTAAATTCTATATAAATATATATATGTATGAATTAAAAAATATATTTATAATGGTTACTTGTAATTTAATATTAAATTATGTTTTAATGTTAATCAACATTTTATTAATTGGAATGTTAATCATAAATAAATTGTATTATTATTAACATATGTTGTTTGATAATAATATCAATTATTATTTCTGTTTTAATTTCGTTTAATAGATTTGGGTTATTAAATTTGATCGTTTTGAATAGATTTATGATGAAATTATATTGTCTTTAGTAATTTTCAAATCTAGAATCAATTTATTTTAATAACATTATAAATTGATCTGATTATTGGGGAATTTAATTCAATGATGTAATTATAGTTTGTTTAGTGATTATTTAATAAATTAATTTATATAATGAAACTTTACAAATTAGTTTATTAAGTAAATTCTTTAGCATGTTTTATTTTTCCTTTTGTGTTTTGGGTTAGGAGGGAATCTTGATCTTGTTAGGATTGTTACTAGAGGCGGGGTTAGGGTTAATGTGTTTTGTTTCATTTTCCTTGCATACTTTTATGGTAGTTGATCTTTGTGATATGACCCAACCTTATGAAAATTAATTTTTATTATGATGGAAATTGTTGTGTGTGTTCCTATTATACTTTGGAACCAAATTTTGATGTTACAATTCATGATGACCTATGAGTTATGTTTTGAGATTTATGAACCTAGGGTAGGTTAGCTAGGTGTTAAAGGGGAAGTGACTTTCTTTGGAGGTGTCAGAGCCCAAAAGTGGCTACCTGGGTATCCTTAGTAGGTTACTTAAACAAGTGATAATATAAATTAAATCAGGTTTTAAAATGAATTAATAAAATAATGGATTCATCACCCATGCCTTGAGTGTTAGTATAGGATAAGAATGAGAGCAGGAGAAGATGCTTTCCCATCTAGTAGTGATGGTGAGTTTTGGAATGATCAGTTATCCTTATCTACATGAGAGGATTTCAGGTTCCACATATGATCACACTTGGGAGTCGGAGTCTAGTGAGATCGTTCCAAGGGGTTGACATATGTAATGACACTTCCCTAATTTCATCATAGGTTTCCTACATGTGTTGGTAGCCTCTAGATTAGTATGTGTACCTTTGAGTTATTGAGATGCACCCTTGAGATAGGAACTTATAGGACCCTTTCTTAGTATTTCCTAATTGATTGATTTTGGTATTGTTATCCAAGTGGGGTATGATGTTATCTCCTCAGCATGGTGGGAGTGGAACCACATGTTTCCACTAGGTCAGGAGGTAGTGATTCTTTTACCATTTGAGACTCTGACGTTCTTGTACCAGTGTTGGATGATCCTTATTGCAGATGCTTCTTATCTTATCTTCCTTGGAGATTCATTCCTATTCTTTCTTTAATTGTACTTTGTATTCAATTGTAATTGCATACCCTGCGACTTGTGCAGTGGATGTGGGAGATTATGTATACTTCATTGTTTAGATGTATTTATGATGTACTATGTAGAAGATTTAGATGATTATTGTAATTAATAGATTTAATTGTATTTACGTAATTTCTACACCAAGGAACCCTTGAGATTTATAATCTAAGATTGAGATTATGTTTATGTGTATCTATGGACTTTATGTTTTACTTCCTCTTTGTTATTCATTGTTGTTTGTAAAGTATTAAGAAAAAAACTATTTTGTAAACTTAGTAACATGTTTTAGGTTAATATCTCTTGGGTTCCATGGTAGGGCATTACACACATACTCTAATCTTACTTCCTTGTCATTCACATTCTCTCTCACACTAGTACAAAAACAACAATACATGACTAAATAAACTACTAAAAATTGCATATAAATGACTAAAATTAGTCACATGACTATTAGTACTTTATTTGAAATCATTTATAACACAACCAAATTTATGACTAAACCTTTTAAGCCATTTTTTTAGTCATTGATTTAGTCATTGATTTGGTCATTGATTTAGTCGTTAATTTAGTCATTGATTTAGTCATTTATTTAGTCATGGTACCAATTTATTTAGTCATTAATTTAGTTATATATTTAGTCATTACTTTAGTCATTAATTTATTCATATATTTAGTCATATTAAGACACGACTGAATCGAACCACCATCCTCTTAGTTGTAAAGTAGGTGCTCTTCCATTGAGCTAGCACCCTTTAAAAAATAATCATCACAACCTATACAACCAACATAATTGAATCTTGATAGAAATATCACAATCTACACAATTTAATCATGATAGTAGTATCACAACTTGACTTGATCTATAATATATTTCTTACATATCAAAATGTTGTCAGGGAAATAATAAAACATCTAGAATAATATCTAAGTGGGTACTAGCCTTTCTACTAATTTTATACAACCACTAATATGGCATGCTTAGTAATATTAAGAACAAATCAGTTGCTTTTGATATCTAGAAACCATAGATGATGGAATTATTGATCATAAATTTAGAATAGTGAAAATAGCAACAAGAATAGAAAGTTTACTCTTCAAGAGAGTGAATAAAATCTTAGAAAACTCATTTGATTCCACATAACAACCACTACCACATACATTGTAATTTTGAACCTCGTAAATCAATCTTTGTATCACATTGAACTCTCCTCCAGATCACATAGAATAATTAGTGGTTTGATGGGACAACCATTACATTTTTCCTAACATACTTTCATGACAATGAATCTTTTTGAAGGAAACTATGAATGCACCAAAATCTTTATAAAACAGTGAAGGATTCCCACAAAGAAAACAATATCGTATGAAAAATAATAGATATCTATCAAATAATGAATGAAATAATAGTAGAGAACTACTAATTAAACCCTTGCAATAGTTTATGATTGAAATAATTTGAGACCTTTGATCTTCACTTGTTTGTTGTTCAAGCTATATATATTTATTCTCTAGGCAAAAAATCGATAAAGGATAGACTTAGGGATTCATCAAACTATAAATTCTTCTTCTATCAGATGGTCCATGAGATGTAATCATGTAACAAATAGATAATGTATGAACTCTACTCATCTATGATTTTGTTCCCATGGAATTTGGAATATTAATATGTCATTGGGGAAGATTTATAATATTTTTCATAACAATATTTAAATAGCATTTGGACTTTGTAAACAAATAAGTATTTCTCTCTATGTGCTTCTTTTTTTAAAACTATGAGAAATAGATTCTAATTTGAAGCTCCATCCAATTATGCATACACTTCTACTTTTTTGGTTCATTTGTTTTTTTTATTTTTCCGTAGATGATGAGAAAAAAATCATACTTTATAATGTTTCTATGCATCATTTCACTCTATTCTCCAACAAGATTGTATTTCCTCGAACTAAGAAGGAAAATGATTTGTATATCTTAAGGAAAGGTTGTGACTCCATCATAGTTAAAGACTGGGAAAAAGAAACACCACTTAAAAATAAATGGTTATTAAGTAAAAGATGAAGATGTGCATTCATTCTACTTCCTAGAGAATGTGTATTCATCCTTTGTGACCGTAGTGGATAAAATATAACTCAGAAAGCTAATTGATGCAAGCATTATTATAGAAAAAGGCACACATATGAATACAAGCCAGATATTGATTTTTGGGAAAATTCTTTTGTTGAAGGTATTGCAAAGTTGGAAATTGCATAATAAATAATCTGTAATCTATTGGCATATTCCATCATTTAGTATGAGAATATGTTATTTTTTTTAGTTTAGTTATTATTTGTTAGTAAACTTAGGAAATTGATATTTTTTGTTGAAAGCATGAGTCTCAACTAATGCACATACTTAACAACTATTTTCATTTATAAATTTCCTCCATAATACAAATTTTGAATCGATATCAAAGACAAAGTAGTTCTTAATATCATCAACCATTTTATTATAGGGCATTAGCTTCTCATCCTTGGTTTGATATTCATTATTTTTTGATTGATGATGAGATGAAAATCTTTGAAAGATATGTAATTAAGTAATCCTCCACTCAATAGCCAATTTGATCCCATTCGTTAAAGCCTCATATTTAGCAATATTATTTGTGCAAGGGAACAAAAAATTGTATGCTTTAGGTATGGTGTATCCTTGAGGTGTGAACAAGAGAACTCCAAAACTCAATTCATTTTGTGTGTAGGATCCATCAAAGAACATTTTTCCACACAAAAAGTTCAAGGTTTATCAAATGGATGTTAAGTCAACATTTTTGAATGGGATACTTGAAGAAGAAGTCTACATAGAACAACTAGAAGGGTTTGTTGATCCAGACAAGAAAGATATGGTATGTAGATTACATAAAGCTTTATATGGTTTGAAGTATATGTTATAAGAGCATTGTGCCTAGATTGTTGTTTCAGAAGAAAAATTCCAGTATTTTTTTAACTAGGCATTGGAGGCACAAGAAATGAAAAGTTAGAAGGAAAGGGTTAGGAATATTTGAAGATTTGCACTCCCTATCTATTAGAGCTTAATATCAAAGCTAGAAGAAGTTGCACCTTTGATAGATACAATCCACTTCTCTGAGATGTGTTTATATATGGTCTTATTGTTGTTGATAATATTTCAATTTCTCTAACATGATACATCTATATGAGCGATGTAAATGTAGATTACTATCTTAGGAAAGATCCAACAACCTCAACTCAGATTATAGAATCTAGATTTATTTATGCGTGCCTGATATCTTATGATCAAAATCATACAAGTGCAAGGAATAGGGAGGAGGGTATATTTGTTCTCTCTTTTCAAGAGAAACCTTAGAAATGACCCTACATCCCAATAGCGCTCTCAAAGTGGTCTATAGAGTCACATCACAATAGTTGATACATTGGTTGACTTTTGTGTTGATCTATTATAGGAGTTGGAAATGTTGCTTCTATAATATTCATCTACATAGCAAGTGTAGTAGAATTTTTCAATCATCATTGTTTATGTAGGGTCAAATATGAGACCCTACAATCAATAGTATTTTATTCTTGCATTGAAGATTGTGTATTAATCCAGTAGTAGGTTTTCTATAGCTATACCCTTTAAATTGAAGATATTTTGTTTTATGTTGGCCCTAACAATAAAATATACCAACTAAGGAATATAGTGCCTTGCATAGCTTTCCCTGATCAAATAAATCTCTCTGGATTTGAACTCTATAAGGTTTTAAACCATCCTAGTTATATAGCAGGTTATAATTGGTTGTTATAGTGTTGTCCATAACCATATAGTAAGTTTGATCACTAGAATCTAGCTATAGTCATCTCTCCCCAATTGTGATCACTAGGCCACTTATCAACATACTCCTTAGGCCTTAGGAGTCTAAGAATCCTAATTGGGAGCCTTATAATATTTTTACCCAATAAATTCAGATTTGGATTAAGAATCCAATTCTAGAAGCCACATAATTCATTCTCATTTGAGGTGTAATTCCAAACCCTTAGCCATAGTTGTACTGGGTTTGGTTGACCATTTATCATTTTTCTTGGTCTTAACATGTTCACCTCCATGTGGTCAATATTTAAAAATAGGATCAAGTGCATTAACAAGGAGTAATGCATGAACCTAAATGGATGATTATCTTCCATGATGGCGACCAAACCCTCATGCATTCTATCGATCACATGCTGTATTCAATCATAGTCAATATTCACATGGAAATTTTGTATGTCTAAGATGATCATTAGTAGCTCTGCAGGCATCCTCTTTGCATCTCCATCTATACCCAACACCCTACACAACCCATATGCTAAGTATTTCATATAAAAATGGAGGTCTTTGAACTCATAGGGTGCATTCATCTTAGTAGGTAGAGGGGCTATGTACTTCCCTGTCTTGGGCATAAAATGCGTTATCTGAGACTTTACCAAGTTCAACTAGTTTGCATATTTTTCCTTCTCTTTCCTCAAGTAAATTTCTATGGAGGAAGAGGCATAAGCTCCAAAAGCTTTCATGAATGACCCTTGGTCTAGAGTAACCAAGGCAGACTTGTCACTCTTCCTAATAGTCTTAGAAATAGGGTCATACTTTCTAGCCAACTCAAATAATAGGTCTACATCTAGGAATACATCAGGGACTATTAATTTGTCCATGCCTAGCTTCCAGGCATTGCATACAAGGATCTGCTTGATTCTATTACTATAGAAATAATTGAATAAATGATAGCCAAATAATGAAGGATTAATTGGATCTCTACAATTTTCCATTGAATCCAAAAAGGTCTCATCATTTACCTTTTTATTTTGGGTTGATCCTGGAAGCAAGGAAATGAATTCCTCTAAATAATTGGGCTTCCCCTTTTGATTGTCACCCTTCTCCTTAGCTCCTTCACTAGACAACATCTTGCTTGATTCACTTCTGTCACTCTGCATATAACCAATTTCAAATTAGTTAGCCATGTCGTGTAAAGTTGACATGTCCATTTAATTCTCTGAGGCAAGCAAAAATGGCATCATTGTTTTTCTTTGTGATAAACCCTCTAAAACTGATAAAAACCCTTATTTTATGTTGATTGGCCATTACTTTTTGCTTTTTTCACTTAAGCCATGTAATTGTACATGTCAGATGCTTTCTTTTCTTTATTTTCCATGAAGACTAACCACATCTCTTTTGGAGATTCAGCGACTGAAGGTGCCTCATGATCTCTGAACACTTTACTTAACCTTGGTCTGATCACGAGATCCAATAATTGAAGAAAATCTCTGAATCTCTAAACTTTCATCTTGACTGGGGTTATATTTGGAGAATGAGTGAGCAAAGGCTTCACATGGTCTTTAAGCTTTTAACTTAACTCACATAATATCATGAGACTCAGCGACATAAGCAATTCTCATAATCTCCAGATCCTTTCTTTAACCATGGTTTTATTAGGAGATTCAATGACCGAATACATCTCTCGGTCTCTAGGTGATTACTTTAACTCATGTTTGATTGGGAGACCTAGCGACCACAACATTCTCATAATATCTAAACACTAACCTTAACTCCGGTCTCGTTACGAGATTTGGAGATAATAAGCATCGCTACCTTGTGAGATCAGGATATAACGGATTCGCCAATTTGTTGAATGTTAAGAACTAATCACCAATTATCAGGAGACTTGGAGATAATCTTTTCATGTCAAGTCTTACTTTGTCACCCAATCTCTAGATTTCTTAAATTTAAGAACTACCATTGGATGAGCACAAATTGATGATGTACGGTGGATTTTGGGATGAAAGGGAAAAACAACCCCATTTTTTCAAACATGTTTCAGAATCATGACATGTGTCACTTGATGATGACATCTGACTCGTGAGGTGACTAGGTGAGTTAATGGGACCCATGGGGCCATGACACTAGATAGTGACTAACAATGATTGTTGGATGATTATAGATCAACGACCAAAGCTGTATTTTGGGCCGAAAAGGAAAGGAAAACCCATTTTTGCAAACCCATTCTAGATTCATGGCGCATGTCCACTCACATGGTCAGTGACAAGTGTGAAGACTGTAGATTGTACAATTTTTTCCCTTTATGTTTTCAATCTAAGTTTTTCATTTATAACTAGTATTGGAGATTTAGAAAGGGGTTACAGATTCTAGGTTGAGGATTGAGGTCCGAGGAAAGCAACAAAGTCTCTCAGCTCTCTTCCCAGTTCCCACTCAGTTTGCAAAAATTGAAACTATAGGTTACGAGTAACTACTAAAATCATGAACAACTACGTCCTGCATTTTAAATTTTAAAAATCTCTTGGTTTACAACTTTACTGTTTATATTATAAAAATTGTTTTTAGCCTATTTGGGTTTCATTTTGAATCACCCCTGTAAATTGTAGTTGTGTATAAACATTTGAATTTTCCTATGAGTAAATAGTCATACCAGTTACCAACTTACCATGATGGGCATAATGAGGAATCTATTAAGAACAAGGATCTCGAGGTTAAAAATGAAGACAACCAGGAAAATTTTATTCCTTCCTTTTCGGTACCAATAGAATTAGAAACTATCAACAAAGAGCTTGGAAGTTTTAACAATCATGAAACACTTCTAGAGGAATATGGAAAAAATCTTATAGATCATGAAGATATGCTCATTAATGTAGTTACAAGGCAGGATGGTTATGATCAGAATGGACTAATAGGTAGGGAGCACATGAACAACAAACTCATAGAAGATGATAAGGATATTAGCAACTATTTGGATGGGATAACCAATATTGATAGACAACTAGGTATTGCAACCACTATTGAGGGCCTATCTAGTCCTGTAACCCTTAAGATTAGGAAAAAGTGTGGTAGGAAATCAATCAATGAATTAAGAGCTATAGCTGGTAACGCTGATAACCAGTCAAAAATATCTGATATATTGAATGCTGGGAAGGGGAAGATCCTTCCCCAGGGTCAATGAAATTAACATCCTGGAATATTAGGGGCTTGAATTCCCCTAACAAATAGAGATTAATTAAAAGATATCTTAATATATTTAATATAAAATTATAATATTACAAGAAACTAAATTAAATAAGGATGAAAGCATGAAGTTTAGTCTAAAATTAGGCATATGGAAAACAAAGATAGTTCACTCTGAGGGAGCCTTAGGTGGGTTAGCAGCCCTATGGGATCCTAGGAAAGTAGTAGTTGAGGTAATATCAAAACATAATAATTGGCTCCTATTATCAGTCAAAAGCTTAAAAACAAATTTAAAATTTAAGCTCATTAATGTCTATGGCCCTACTCCTAATGTAGAGAAGAAAAATTTATGGAAGGATATACAAATTAAGCTATCGACCAATTTAGGTGACATTCACATTTTAGGGGGGGGTTTTAATGCAATCATAAAAAATAAAGAAAAAATTGGTAGTTCTTAATTTGTCTCACAATCATAGAAAGACTTTAGCCAATGAGTCATTGATAATAATCTAACAACTATCAATACTAATAATGGTTTGTTTACTTGGAATAATCGTAGGTCAGGCTTTAGTTATATTGCAGAAAGACTAGATAGATTTATGATTAGTGGAGATATGGGAAAGTTTGATTACAATACATATGCATAAATTCTTACTAATGCTGGGTCTGATCATTTTCCAGTTAGACTCTCTAATACAGATGATTTTAAACCTCTTAGAAACCCCTTCAAATTTGAATTTATGTGGTTTCAAGATGAGGATTTTATGCAGCTTCTGGAACAATGGTGGAAGCAGATTAAAGTCTCTGGTTCAAAGATGTTTTGTCTAGTCGCTAAGCTAAAAATTATAAAGCACAAGATTTTGGACTGGAACAAAGATAAATTCAACATTATTTTTGAACAAAAAAACAAAATCAAGTATGAAATAGATTGCTTAAAAAAAATAGTCATAGAACAAGGGATGAATGAGAAAAGTTATAAAAAAGAAAAATATCTTATGTCTAAACATGTTGAGATCCTATTAAAGGAAGAGATCTTCTGGAAACAAAAATCCAGAGAGACATGGTTAAGAGAAGGGGATTGTAATACAATTTTTTTTCATAATAGTTCTAACAACAAAAGAAGTGTAAATAGAATATCCAAGATTAGAATAACTAATGGAGACCTCACAGATGATCCAAAACTCATCTCAAAACAATTTTTACAATTTTATAAAACTCTTTTCAACAACCATGAATTCATTGATCTAAAAGCCCAAAATGAAATGTTGTCATCAATCCCCAAGATTATTACAGAAGCAGATAATAGATGGATAAATAGTAAAGTATCCATTGATGAAGTTAAAGATGCCTTATTCCAACTACATCTTGATAAAGCACCAGGACCTGATGGTTTCCAGGTAGGGTTCTTCCAAAAATGTTGGCATTTGGGATGATATATGGCAAGTTGTAGAGGCAACCAGAAACTTGGGCTCATTGCTAATAGAAATCAACAATACCTTCTTCACACTTATACCTAAGAAGAATGGAAGTCTAGAGCCAGGGGACTTCCATCCCATCTCCCTTTGTAATACTATCTACAAAATCCTCTCTAAATGCCTAGCAAATAGGCTTAAAACATTTCTACCCTCAATCATCTCTGAAGAACAGACTAGTTTTGTCCCTAAACATTCAATCTTGGATGGATAGTAATAGCCCAAGAAATAGTACATACATCACAATACAACAAAGAATCATGTATGCTTATTAAAGTAGACATTCAAAAATCTTATGAGAAAGTGGATTGGATATTTTTGTGTAAGTGTTTGGAAGCATTTGGATTCTCCAAACAATGGATTAATTTAATCTACAGCTGCATTTCTACACCTAAAATATCTCTCCTGATCAATGGTACTCCTGAAGGATTCTTTGAAATCACACGTGGTATTGGAAAAGGTGATCCACTTTCCCCCTTCCTTTATGTGATCATGGCAGAATCTCTAGGTAGAACTTTAACTAAGGCCCACTTAGAAGGTAAAATTTCTAGAGTTAAAGTAACTGAAAATGTCCCTAATATTACACATCAGCAGTTTGTAGATGACACAATATTACCAGGAGCATGAAATAAAAAGGAAGCAAAGACATTCAAAGTTATTTTGGATGTTTATATGAAGGCATCAGGATAGAGAGTGAATCCTAGTAAATTTGAAGTTTTTTTTGTTAATACACCCCTAGCAAAAGCACGTCAGATTTGCAATATCCTAGGTTATAAAGTAGGCAAGTTCCCATGTAAATATTTAGGGATCCCCTAGATAAGGGGTTTCATAGCTCTAAGTTATGGAAACAAGTGTTATCCAAAGTTCAAAACAAAAAAGGAAACTGGAAAGGCAAGTGGCTCACTAAAGCAAGAAGGGCTACAATGATTAAATTTGTACTAACTGCCATCCCTACCTATCAAATGTCTATACTCCCTCTTCCAGTTAACATCAAGCTAGTCTAGACAAACTCCTTAGGGATTTTTACTAGCAAGGTACGATGGAGGATAAGAAGGTAGCTCTTATTAGATGGAAAAATTTATGTAAGCCAATCTCCCTAGGAGGATTAGGTATAAAAAAATTACAGTGGCAGAATAAAACATTAGGAGCCAAAATAATTTGGAGACTAACTCAGGAACCTAATAGCAAATGGGCCTCAATTCTTCTAAATAAATACATTTCAAATGTGGATCCTATCAATATCTTCAGATCCCATTACCATGTTAAAGGATCCTATATTTGGAACTTTATAATAGAATCTAGAGAAATTATTAATAAGTATCTTACGTGGGATATTGGGGCAGGAGATAAGGCCATCTTCTGGGAAGATTCTTGGGGAGGGTTTACCCCTCTGGATAAGTTAGGCTTCTCACAAGAGATTATAGAAAGATGCAAATCTCATTGGGGTAGCTTAGTAAAGGATTATATCTCTCTCTCGAAGACTCAATATGGAAAACAATGGATGATATCCCGGTAGAATATAATGAAAAACAAAAACTTAAAGATATCCTCAAAGATAGAATAATCTCACACAAAAAAAGGGAGGATAAACTGATATGGATTGGTTCAAATGATGGAAACTATAAAGTTAAGAGTGGTTATAAAACAATTATTAAGGAACAAAATTTGGAAACCTTAGATATCCCTTATCAAAGCATGGATCTCACTAAATAAAGGAAGCTTATATAAAGATATATGGACAATTTCCCCCTCTATACTATTGTGGGAAATATGGAAAGAATGAAATAGGAGAATATTTACAAATCAAAAACTAGAGTGGAGATAGATAACTAACAAGATAGAAGCATCAATAATTGAAGTTATTAATAACAGACTTCGAAACCTCATTAGTTATGAAAACTCTTTTAAGCTATGGGATAATAATATTAGAAAATATTGGCCAAGATTGGCTATTCCACCATTATACGGAAAAGGTGGTAGAAAAACTAAGAATGATAGAAGTACATGTAAATGGTCACCTCCAAAGGAAGGATGGTTTAAACTAAATTTTGATGGGGCCTCATGAGGCAACCTAGGTATTGCAGGAATTGGTGGAATTATTCATAACTGGAAAGGGGAAATCATCTCTAAATTTGCTAGATCCATTAAACCTATAACGAATAACTTGGCAGAGTGTAAGGCTGTTCTAGAAGGAATTAAATTATGTAAATAACTAGGCCTATCGAAAATAGAAATTGAAGGAGACTCTCAAATAATAATTAATGCAATCAGAATGAAGAGAACTCCAAATTGGAAACTCAACTCAAAACTAGAAGATATTTTAGAAATCCTGGACACTATCCCCCAACATGAAGTTAAACACATTTATAGAGAAGGAAATACATAAGCTGATCTTCTTACAAATAGGGGAGCGGATGGTGAAAATTTGGTAGGCAATTCCTTAAAATAAGCTAATTTACTATCACCCCATAGCCCTATCATGCATCCTTAATTCTCTAGTAAGGAAATCCTTAAAGAATTAGCACAGCTCTAAATGTCAAACCCTTACAACTACAATATGTATTATCAATAAGTAATAGACAGCAAGACCTGAATTATTAACTTAACAGTTAGAAATAATCATACTTCCTTAGAAGAACCTGAAGGGAGACACATGTCAGAATTAATGACATTTAATGAATACATATATACTAACCCTGAAGAAGATCTAGTGTTGAGATTTCTAGGACTTAATAATCACTGATTGAGATACAACTTCTCTTCTCGAGGAATTATTACTGAAGATAGGCACGATTAGTCTCAATTAAAAAAGGGAGTTATTTTTTATGATAGCAATAGGAAATCATGTAGAGCATATCCATCATGAATAAGATTTAGTTGGTAATCAACATCTGTATATTTGGGTGTCATGGAGAAAATAACATGATACCACTTACTCCCACTTCCCAAAATTTGCCTTTATAACAATCCTTTAGATTTTACAAGTAAATTTACAGAGAAGATCTCACCCACAAAGAGTTTTGAGAAATCCCCAATTGATGGAGTCAAGATTGATTACCTTTGCAACAAAAGGAAGTAGGGTGATGGCATTTAGAGGATGTATCAAGCTTGAAAGATGGAACTAGATACTTAATCGTCTCTTGGACTCAACTAGAAGGGCACTAGAAAGAGCTATTGGAGATCACTTTTTTGACAATGAATATACCTATAGAACCAATGGTGGTATCATTGGTCAATTCATAGCCATCTCAGTGTTTAGAGGGAAAGTGAAAGAAGACATCATCCAGGTAGCAAGGACCATCTTTGATGAAGGCCTTCTTGGGGGTTTAGAAAACATGGTGTTCTGCATTGATAAACAGCTCACAATTCCATACCCAGAGACCACAATGAAAATGGAGATATCCAAGTTAGTGAAAATTCCTCATTCCCAACGTATTCATATGATGACCTTCAAAGATGAGAGAATGTTTGACGACCACTGGCCAGAGATGGTAAGGAATCTAGACTTCCTCTACAAATATCTTCTTTCTGGCGAGATGGACACAGAGTAGCTTCTCAAATCTTGGAGGAATGAAGGTTTCAACATCCCGATAGACCTTGACAAAGTTGAAGCTATAAATTTACATATTATGGCCCCCAAAATCAATAGATGCACTCGCCACTCAAAGAAGGTTTCAACTAAAGATGAGTGTATCGTGGTTATGAAGAAGGATGATAATATCTAGAATTACAAGATGGTTTGGAAGGGAGAAGCCCTATGAACAACACACTAAAATAGTTGGTACTATGTGTCTATTTTTGGGTTCTTTAAATATATAGAATATCGACAAACTTCATAGTTGATAACTAGTGTAAAGGATTACTATTTTCAGTGTATATGGTACATACGTCCAAGGTCTTTTGTAAATCTCGTAGAACTTTATTAAGTAAATAGAAATATGTGAATACCTACTACTTTATTAATTTTAGTTAAAAATCTCTTTGTTTAATACGGTAGGGTTTCTTTTAAAGAATTCATTCTGGTCTGCAGAATAGTTATAATTTTTCTCAGATCTTTTTACTATAGGTTAGATTAAGTAATTAAATGGTATCCTATATTTTCCTCCCTTAAAATCAATATTCAGACCCTAAATTGCTACAAGCCCTAAATCCCCTACTGGAATCTCTAACATTGAACAAATCTCAAACAAAATTTAAGAGTAACAATGGGATGTAAATTTAAGTAAAACCCATTTTAGTAAAGATAACCCCTTGACTTCCCCTAGATTTTATAGAGATATGATTAGAAATTGTTAAAAAACTCGAACAGTCTGAGGATTCCAAACGCCTTGCCACTAGCATTTGAAGAATAGCTACTTATAAAAGCAGCTCCCTCTCTCATCTAGAAAACCCTGTATTAACTCTAAACTACAGCTTAAGATACCCCTTTATCGAATGATAGCATGTATACCCCAATTAAACTTACCCGCAAGAGGAGCCAACTGGATTTTGAAGGGAGAATACTGAAAAAGCATATTAAGAAGGTAATGTTGGAAAATCATGCCCTCATCCTTAGAGAAGTCCTACTTATCTTAGGACAAGAATTTTTGAGTAATGAGGATAGGTATAGAGTTCAATCCAACATTACTTCCATGTTTGTAGCGGTTATCTTCTACTGGGGTTCAGAGAAACATGAAATTAGGAGACTCTGCTACAGAATCTTCAAACATAGATTTCTTGGTAATTTGGATAAGATCCTCCAAAATATCAAAAAGGACTTAATAATAGAAAGGCCTAGGTTCTATGATATGACTTCTATCAAGGGGAATCTTATCCCTTCTACCCCAATCATAGTAACCAATGATATTAATGCATTCAGGGAAAGAGAATCCATTATCAAAAGAAATGTGATCTTCCTGTTAAATTATATGCATATTAGGAAGCCCTTGATGGAAAATTGGTTCTATGAGTATTGGCATCTAGATGAGGTAGGAGATGCAGATATGGAATGCTTCTCAGACTCTGAGTTAGATAATCTGGTGGAAATGTGGCAAGAAGAAGGGAAACACCATAAGAAAAAGAAAAAGTGACTCCATGATTCAGAAGGTTCAGAAACAAAAGCAAGGGACTAATAGAGGATGTCTGGAACTGGTTTTATTGTGAAGATCTCTCCTATATTATGTTAGGAATGAATTCTAAATGTTTGGCAGCCATTATGTAGCAGTTGTTATTGCATTTATGACTATGATTGTCATTGATGTCAACATAGTGATTTACCGGAGACTTGTAGAGAAGTAGACAGAGTTTGGATTAGTGCACATGGGTTATTACAGTTAGAGATATGTGATGTTTAGATTATACTCCTTGATATGTTATATGTCTATGGTTAAGAGCGTAGATAGTAATTCATTTATTCATGGAAGTTATGAGCACTTTTGTGGAAGCAGTATTCAAGTAGTGTTCCTGAGTAGCGGTTTGTGGAAATCGGATGATATCTCCTAATCATGATGGAATATGGTTTTGTGTAGTTAAAGGGAAGTTGAAGACACATTGATAGTGATGTGGATGACAACACATACTTTGAGGTCACACGAGTGAAGAATTATTGTAGTTGGAAGCTGATAGTTTTGTGTAATTTTGATGTAGCGTGTGGAAACTTTTATGTTGTAATTGTATGCTGACTCATTTGTAATTATTTGAGTGTGGTATAAAAGAAGGAATGTATTTCCTTGTTGTAGTGTGGTTGTGTGTGATGTTGTATGCATGAAGTGAAGAAAAGAGCTAAGTATGAAAGCAAATTTATGAAGGAAGACATGCGAGGCACAAAGATTTGAAATTGAGATCTGGTGTAACAGTGAGTGTGGTTTGGCACAGTCAAAGAAGAGGTAACATATTATTCTATTGAGTAATACAAAGATTATTTGGATAGTGTGTTTAGTAATCTTACCCTGAAGCTATTTGGGTAGTGGGTCCTTCTGTCTTCCATAACTCTTAACAGGGTTAGAATCTTTTAACAGGGATTCAAAATCTCCTAACAGGGATTCATATGTACTAAATGTATTTCATAAGACTCCTAAAATATTCCATCTTTTCATAAGGAATATTCATATTAGTGCATCTTTTGTGGGCATCATTCCCACCAAGGTTTACTCTTTGATCAAGAGGTTCCCTAGTCAACATATCTTGTGTCATTATGTTATTGTGTATGAATATCTTTCTATGGTTAGTAACTATATTGCTTACATGGTTTAATGCTGTTGAAGTTGATAAAAGTTATAATCATCTGATAACTGATTCATTCCCCCCTCTCAATTATCTTGGTGGACTTTACTTTCTAACAATTGGTATTAGAGTGGCAGGTCCTTGAAAAAGAAATTTAACAGCTTAAGGAGATCCATGGTGAATTTTAGGAAAGAAAGCCCTAAGTTTGATGGAGTAAATTTTGACAGCTGGAAAGAAAAGATGAAGACACACCTACTATGTTTAGGACCAGGTTATTGGTTGATTACAAAGAATGATAAGACTATCATTGAAGAGGACAATCTTGAAACATGTACTACTGATGAGAGAGATCTATTCATGTGTAACATACTTGCAAGAGAAGCACTTTTGACAACCCTTCCAGAGAATGAGTACAGTCAGGTAAAATGTTTGAAAAAATCTCATGAAATTTGGAATGCTTTACACTCTACTTTTGAAGGTGATGAAAATGCAAAAAGAGTTAGATTACATAATTGGATATGTGCATTTGAAGATATAAGAATGTTAGAAGATGAATCTATTAGAAGCTATATTGGTAGAATGTCAGAAATTATTACAGGTATAAAATCTTATGGAGGAACAAAGATAGAGAATGAAGTGATATGGAAAACTTTGAGGACATTGACCCCTGTATTTAAGAAGACAACACAAATGATTGAACAGGTTATACCTTGTACTACAAACTTTACAAGAGAGACTCTTCTTGGAAGATTGGAAGCAATAGAAATGAACTTGAGATTAATAGGAGACTTACCTAGAATGGAGACAACATTCAGTGCTCTTAGTGTTCACCCTACTTTGTCAAGAAGCATCAGTGTGAGCAGAGATTATGCTGGCAGCAGCAGATCTAGAAATGAAGAAGACAAGAAGATTGAAGAAGGTATTGCCTTGCTTGTGAAAAGAGAACCAAACGGTAAGAAAATATTTAAATGTTGGACTTATCAAGAATATGGTCATTTTGCATCTAAATGTCCTAAGAGAGTTAAAAAGTACAGAAACAATTTCAAACCTAAAAGATCTAAGGAATGTTATTATGCTAATGATGAAGATCTTGAAGCTAGTATAGAAAGAACTTTAAGTGAAAGTGATACTGAGAATAATGATGACATAAGATTTGTAGCAATTAAAGAAGAGAATCCTAAAACTGATGTTAAGGAAGAAAAATCCTTAGTTTCTCAAGTTGAAAAGAAAGTTGATTGGATTATAGATAGTGGTTGTTCACATCATATGACTGGAGACATGAAAAAGTTCATAAAGTTTAATGAATATGATGGAGGAGTTGTTAGAGTTGGAAACAATGCACCTTGTTTGATTAAAGGTATAGGATCTATTACTCTTGATGGAAAGACTAATACTGATGATGTTTATTTTGTGGATGGATTGAAACATAATCTTTTGAGTGTTGGACAGTTAGTTGATAAGGGATATCAAGTTTGGTTTACTGAGAAAACTTGTGTGATAAAGGATAAAGATGGAAATCTGATTGGAACTAGATCTAGAACTATAGGTAATGTATTTCAGTTGAATCCTACTGAGATGACATGTTTGATTACTAAGATTGATGACAGTTGGTTATGGTATAGAAGGTTTTGTCATATAAACTTTGACAACATTGTGAAAGTAAGTACTACACTTGCAATAAGAGATTTGCCTAAAATTATGAAGCCTACTAACATGACTTGCAAAAAATGTGTAATGGCTAAACATAAAAGAAGTTCTTTTCCCAGTAAGAAGTTCACATCTACAGAAAAGCTAGAGATTGTTCATATAGATTTGAGCAGTCCTACCAGGACTAGAGGATTCTATGGAGAAAGGTATTTTATGATTCTTGTTGATGATTTTACAAGAATGATGTGGATTGCATTTCTTAAAGAAAAATCTAAAGCATTTGATAAGTTTAAGATTGTTAAGAATAAAGTTGAGAATGAATCTGGAATGAAGATCAAATATTTGAGATCTGATAGAGGTGAAGAATTTACTTCTAGAGAAATTAACACCTTTTGTGAAGAAAATGGCATTAAGAGACAATATTCAGCCCCTAGAACACCTGAACAAAATGGCATTGCAGAAAGAAGAAATAGATCAGTGACTAAAGCAACAAGAGATATGTTATTTGAGAATGATTTGGCAAAGATATTCTGGAGAGAAGCAGTGAACACATCAGTGTATACAATGAACAGAGTACAAATCAGAGTAGACACAGACAAGATACCTTATGAATTATGGTTTGGACATGCACCCTCAGTTAAGTATTTTAGAATTTTTGGAAGCAAATGTTATATATAGAGAGATGATGATATTGGAAAGTATTATCCTAGAAGTGATGAAGGTATATTTCTTGGATATTATTTGAAAAGCAAAGCCTATAGATGTTACAATAAAAGAACTAAGACTATTGTTGAAAGTGCAAATATTAAATTAGATGAAAAGTTCAAAATTCAGGAAAGAATGCTTGATTATGAATCAGATGAAGAAGCTCATCCTAAACCTAACACTGGATCTACTGAATTATTTTATGAAACTGACAGTGATTTGTTGAATGAAAGCCACAATGAAGTCATTGACGAACCTACATTTGAAGTGAGATGTGAGACAGTGACACCTAGCAAGAGTTTGTTAAGATATCATCCTATCGGACAAATTATTGGAAGCATCAAAAGAGGAGTTCTAACTCGAAATAAAGTACAAGAATAGTTATGTTTGATTTCTCAAATTGAACCTAAGACTACTAGTGAAGCTTGTGAAGATGAAAGCTGGACTAATGCTATGAAAGAAGAACTAGATCAGATTGAAAAGAACAAGACATGGGAATTGGTCCCTAGACCTAAAGACAAGAATGTTATTGGAACTAAATGGGGTATTCAGAAACAAGATGAATGAACAAGGAGAAGTAGTAAGAAACAAAGCAAGATTGGTATGTAAGGGTTACTCACAACAAGAAGGAATTGACTATGAAGAAACCTTTGCACCTATTGCAAGAATTGAAGCAGTAAGAATTTTTTTGGCTTATGCAGCTTACAAGAAATTCAAAGTATATCAAATGGATGTGAAGTCAGCATTTCTAAATGGAGAATTGGAAGAAGAAGTCTACATTGAGTAGCCTGAAGGTTTTCCTTTGACTCAAGAAGGAGACATGGTATGTAAACTGAAGAAAGTTTTATATGGACTTAAACAAGCACCTAGAACTTGGTATGCAAGACTAGATAAGTATTTGTTAAAATTGGGATTTACAAACGGAATAGCTGATAGCAATCTATACACAAAAGAAATTGAAAATGGTTTGTTGGTTATAGTTATTTTTTTTGATGACATTATCTTTGGAGGAGAAGATGAAGCTAGTGACAAATTTGCTAATGAAATGAAGACTGAATTTGAAATGAGTATGATTGGTGAAATGAAATACTTTTTGGGATTATAGATAACACAAAATAATGATGGTATCTTTGTACATCAGAAAAAGTACCTGAATGACTTGTTGAAAAGATTTGGAATGGAGAATTGTAAACCAGTTGGAACACCCATGGTGACTGGACATAAGTTATCTAGCATAGATGAGACTCCTACAGTGGAACAAAAGAAATACAGATCTATGATTGGAGGATTGTAGTATTTGACTCATACAAGACCTGATATAGCACATTTAGTTGGAATTGTAGCAAGATTTCAAGCTGAACCTAGAGAATCACATTATGCAGCAGTAAAGAGGATATTGAGATATTTAAGAGGCACAATGGACTATGGATTATGGTATGAAAAATCTGATGATTTTACCCTATGTGCTTATACAGATGTTGATTGGGGAGACAGTGTTGATGATAAGAAAAGCACCAGTGGTGGAGAATTTTTCCTTGGAGGAAGATTGGTTTCTTGGCTAAGCAAGAAGTAGAATTGTATCTCACAAAGCACAGTAGAAGCAAAATATGTAGCAGTAGCAAAAAATTGTAACCATATAATTTGGATGAAGCAAATGCTGAAGGATATTGGAATAAAGTTTGTTGAACCCATTGTCATACATTGTGACAACACCAGCACAGTTAGTATGTCTAAGAATCTTGTATTACATTCTAAGACAAAGCATATAGAGATTAAGTATCATGTTGTAAGAGAGAAATTTGCTGAGAAAGAAGTCAGAATTGAGTACATAAGTACAAAGGAGCAGATAGTAGATATATTCACAAAGCCTTTGCCTAAGGATACATTTGAGTATCTTAGAGGTATGCTTGGGGTTATGCCCCAGCCTACTTTTGAAAAGTGATGCAGTTGGTTGCATCCATCCAGTGGTATATGAGCTTTATCTTTCTTCTGGATTGGATGTTGGTACTTCCTCTATGGGGGAGTATGTGTATCTGAGCTGAGTGACGAGGACTCTAGTGAATGTATTTTATGAATAGTGTCTTTTGACATTGGAGTTTTTGTTGACATAATGATGAAATTTGTATCATTGATGTCAATGGGGGAGAAGTATACATGAAAATCCATCTGAAACATCTATTGGAGAGAACTGAATAGGAAAATGAAGCAAGATTTGATTGATGAAGAGGATTTGATGCAACCGTGTTGCAGTATTGGATTTTTGGATCATTGGATGTTTTTCATCTATGTTGCCATCAATGCCAATGGGGGAGATTGTTAGGAATGAATGCTAAATGTTTGGTAGCCATTCTGTAGCAGTTGTTGTTGCATTCATGACTATGATTGTCATTGATGTCAACACAATGATTTATCGAAGACTTGCAGAGAAGCAGACAGAGTTTGGATTACCACACGTGGGTTATTATAGTTAGAGCTATGAGATGTTTAGGTTATACTTCTTGATATGTTATATGTCTATGGTTAAGAGTGCAAATAGTAATTCATTTATTCATGGAAGTTATGAGCACTTTTGTGGAAGCAGTATTTAGGCAGTGTTCCTGAGTAGCGGTTTGTGGAAATCGGATGATATCTCCTAATCGGGATGGAATATGGTTTTGTGCAGTTAAAGGGAAGTTGAAGACACATTGATAGTGACATGGATGATAGTGCAAACTTCGAGGTCATACGAGTGAAGAATTATTGTAGTTGGAAGTGGACAGTTTTGTGTAATTTTGATGTAGCGTGTGGAAAATTTTATGTTGTAATTGCATGCCGACTCATTTGTAATTATTTGAGTGTGGTATAAAGGAAGGAATTTATTTCCTTGTTGTAGTGTGGTTGTGTGTGATTTTTTATGCATGAAGTGAAGAAAAGAGCTAAGTATGAAAGTGAATTTGTGAAGGAAGACATGCGAGGTACAAAGATTTGAAATTGAGATCTGGTGTAACAGTGAGTGCGGTTTGGCATAGTCAGAGAAGAGGTAACATATTATTCTGTTGAGTAATACAAAGATTATTTGGACAGTGTGTTCAATGATCTTACCCTAAAGCTATTTGGGTAGTGGGTCCTTCTATCTTCCATAACTCTTAACAGGGTTAGAATCTTTTAACAGGGATTCAAAATCTCCTAACAGGGATTCATATGTACTGAATGTATTTCATAAGACTGCTAACAGAGTCCATCCTTTCACAAGGAATATTCATATTAGTGCATCTTTTGTGGGCATCATTCCCATCGGGGTTTACTCTTTGATCAAGAGGTTCCCTAGTCAACATATCTTGTGTCATTGTGTTATTGTGTATGAATATATTTCTATGGTTAGTAATTATATTGCTTACATGGTTTAATGTTGTTGAAGTTGATAAAAGTTATAATCATCTGATAACTAATTCACCCCCCCCTCTCAGTTATCTTGGTGGACTTTACTTTCTAACATATTAGACTATGGTAGCTTATAATATCTTAGCCTCCAGCAGTCCCCCCATTTTAAAATCACCAATAGTGAGGCAGCTATGATGTAATGTTAAGTATAAATAAGGAATAAACCAAAGGACTCCTATACCCTCCGGGTAATTGTTTAAATAACTGGCTAAAGCAAAATATTGCAAACTCGATGAGAAAATTAGGTAATAAGATTAATGGAATATTGGTAATATTGGTTGTAGAGAAGAACATTTAGTAATCAATATATCAAATAATATAATTGACCAGAATGACAATAGATTTATCCAAACATTAACTAGGTAAGAATTAATGTTTCTGTAATAATGTCATCATTATAGTTTTAAGGCCAATTACACTCTAAATAGATCTAAATTTATACATTCACATTGATATGTTAGCTTGAATACATGTAGATGACAAATGTCTTGGACATAGTTATATATAACATAGCTAGTATTTAGTATATATGTGGTCAATAAGTAGCCGTGAATAATCTCAGCTAGAATCCATAATTAATTCCATGAATATGTGGTAGCAGGGCCCTATATACATCCTCCATCTAACGACTTGGGAGATAGATATGGATAAATTTAGTAAATTGCGGATTGAAATAAATGACACTTGTTATACTAATCAGAGATATTCCCTTTCAAAAGAATAAAGATAGACATAAACTATTCATCAAATGGATTTAATAAGGCCCCATTAAAATTGAGGTTAGGACTGGTAGTCTATATTATAAATACATTGTATTCCTCTTAGCAATGTGCTCCAAATGCAGGAAATAGCATAGTTACAAATCTGACTACTGTGATAATCTCTAATCTTGAAGTCGATATATATATATATATTATATATTGGCTTTAGGAAAGGGATTATCATGGTGCTCTTATGTTTTGAGATTGTATGTTTTGGTGCACTTTTGTTATGGTATTCTTGTGTCATGTGCCCTCTTTCCTTTCAAGTTGCTGTCTAGTTAAGTTTTGTGTTCAATAGCACAATATAAATGCTGCGAGATCTAAAAAAGAGCTAATATATAGACTCTTGGAGGATTTTTATGTGAGCTTAGATACGAGGCCATGATAGAAGGGATATGGGTTTTGTTCTATATATATTCTGACTTATTAATGATTTTTAGGTTAATTTTGAATCTTTTAGCCAAACTGGCAGATTCAGTCAAGGTAGCTAATACAAGGGGTTAACTCATAGTTGATAAGCAGAGTTAATATCTTTTTTGTATAGATTACTAATTAAGAATAGGAAATGGGATTAACACAGGCTTTAAAATATGGTATCCAAGTAATGTACTTTTCATAAAAAAATTTGTTAGTCATATAAGATATAATCCAGGAACAAGACTAGCCAGGTTCCCAATACGCTTATGATGGGGTGGTTCGAGTAAAGGTATGTTCTTTTAAGCAATTTATTTTAATCAAAGTTTCCATTTGATTATTAATATCTTCCCAGTAGTCAATAGAATCTTAGATTAGTAAACAATGTAAATTATGGATATAATAACAAGGATCTTAGTTAAAAGTTAAGTTATTTCAGGTAAAGAAACTTCAAGAGTCACTGTGAGGAGATAATATTTGGGCGGGATCAGGATTGTGGAAATGGACCTTATATTAGGTTCATTGGTCCACATAAGAGCAATCAAGAAAGGTTCCATAAGAGTGGAATCGAACAAAAATAACTAGCGAAAAACCTAGAAGGGAGGTCTCCCAACTTCGACGAATGAACAAGAAAACAACAATTCTAGACTCATTTCAAACAAGTTATATGAATATCTTCTTGTGAAATCTGGACATGGAGGGTATGCCTTAGTAAATTTTAAGTATTAGAATCTAGACTACGGTCCTAGGCAAGGCTGGAGGTTTTCTCAGCCCCGCTCTTTCCTACCAGCACCTGCACTGAGCAGGGTTTTTGTATCATTGGTCTTATGATTAATAAATTTTTTTGGTTCCGGCCTTTCACCGATAAAAAAAAAAAGCCAAGTCAGATAATAGACTTCCACAATTTGCTTAAAACACCAGGTTTCACTGATGAATTCCATGATATTTATGATCATGTTATCCATGGAAATAAGGGAATAATGGAAATTAGATTTGCACTTGAAAATAAGTGGAATGATCCAAATAAGGGTTCAAAATTTTCTTCATTTAACAGTAAGATAAATGCAACGACAAATAAAATTGCAGTGTGGGTTACTAAGTCAGCACGCACGGCGTTACCTCAAGTATTCCCTTGCCTAGAAATTGTCACGGTTTGCACCAAAAATTATGATGAAAATAGGAAAAAAATTGTGAATAAAAAAACTTAGGAGGAAATTTTGTCCATAACTGAGAGTGAATTTGCTAGTCTATTGGAGCTAAGGTTTCAACAACAAAACTCAAACGTGCACATTGACCTGGGAAAGCTGGCAGAGGATTATGAAAAAATAGATGCAATAGAGAGAGATTAATATATCAGAGGAATAACAAGGGGTTCTAGTCTGAATCCAAATCATAAGCCTTCTTATGATTATGATATTTTTTATATATATATATATATATATATATATATATATATATATATATATATATATATATATATATATATATATATATATTGTTGGAAACTGCAATTGAAGCAATTGTTGTATTGTCATTGATGTCAAACCTTAATTGGTAAGACTGTTGCTACTTAGGAAAGTACTATATCTATTGTATTGTTGTGAAGGATTGGGGCAAGGTTGGTAACAATAGCACCTAGGGAAAGGTTGAGTTATCTTGATACTACAAAGTGTACTTGACTATGGTGTACAATGATGAGACAATGTATTGTTTATCCTAGTAAGACTGAAGACTAAACTAGTAGGCTTGACCGAGCAAGAATGGAGAAATCATGTTTAAGCTGAGTAATGTTAGTTTCGATCGAGTCAGTGTATGCCGAGCAAAATTCTAGTGTCAACCGAACAATAGTTAATTATTGAGGAAGATAATATAAGCCGAGGAAACATTTTTAGTAATGACCAAGATTTCTACATGAAGACCGAGTAGTTGATCATAGTATTGACCGAGCATCAACATTTTTATATTTGAAGAAAATTTAGTTTTGGAGCTGACATTGTTGAATTATTGGATTATGTAAAATGTGTTGACTTTATTTATTGATTGTTTGAAAGCATTAAATGCACTGTAAAACATTTTATTGTAAATCTTTAAGAGATTTGAGATGATTCTAGAAAGGAAGCCAAAGAACATGAAGCGGGTAGATTCAATGAATCCGACCTAACCCTAAGATCTACAAATGAGATTGAGCGGCATAAGATGAGTTAACCTAATTGAGGAAAGTATTAAGGGAACCTGAGCATTGGATATGCATATGCATGTGGGAAAAAGAGAATACTGGAAGATTAGTAAAGTTCTATTGACTGTTTAAGCAGAAAAGGCCGAAGGAGAATTGTGGTGGTTGCTTGAAGAAAAGTTCCAAGCAGATCAGAGATGGAGATGTCAAAGTTTCAAAGTCAATAAACCAACATTAGTGTATGGAATCAGATCTGATATTTGCAAAGTGAGTTGTATGTTTTTCAAATAAATATTTCTGCTACTTTCTAACCATTGTAACAGTCAAAATCCTTTTAACAGAGGTTGACCTAACAGTCATATGTTAAATCCTTTGAACAAGGTTTCATTCTAATGGAGTGTATGTAAGTCCTATAACAAGGCTCACTTTTAAAAGGGTGATTGAAATCCTTTAACCGGGTCACACCTAACAGTGTGTATTGTAACCTTTGACAGGGTTGGCTTTTAACCGAGCTCACTTTAGAAGAGTGAAAATAATAGTAGCATGTTACAAAGTGGTTTTTCCCACATTGGGTTTCCACTATAAATCCTGGTATTAATACTTGTGTGAATGTTTTGGTTTGAACATTTCTATGTTTTACAAGTTAAGTTATAGCTGGGTAGTGGACTGCATTGTTATATGTTTCTATTATTGAATCAGTGATGACCGAGTTTGTTTTGGTTATTGGATCTGATTTAAGGAAAAGTTTTTAAGTTTGTCTTATACATCAGGACCTGAGAACAACTGATTCACCCCCCCTCTCTGTTGTTCTAAATCATATTAACAATTGGTATCAGAGCTTTGTTGCTTATTATTAGTGTTTACAAAAATCAAGATTAAAGGGACTTGAAGCAAATGATCAAGATGTATAAGAAGGAGGTACCGAAGCTGAATAAGGAAAACTTCCCTGCATGGAAAATCTTGATGAAGCTGCATCTGGCTGGTATTGGTGACTCTGAAAAGTACTACATTGAGAATGGCTATGTCTCACCTGTCACACCTTTGACTGCTGAAGAAATGAGAACTAAGCAAGAACATAATCAGGCAATGCTGGAAATTCCATCTGCCCTAAGCTATCCAAAATTTGAGGACATTAAGGATTGCACAACTGCTAAGGAGATGTGGGACACTCTTGCAAGGATCTATGGTGGTGACTTAAATGTACTGAAAGCAAAGGCCGAGAGTCTTAGAGGTAATTTTGATGAAATGAGAATGCAAGAAGGTGAAAACATTGCACAATATTGTGGTAGAATAAAAGAAGTTGTGAATGCTACTAAAGGAGAAAATGGGGTTATTGATGATGAAACTATAATTGGGAAAGTACTAAGAACCCCACGTCTTATATATGCTATTAAAATCTCAGCTATTTAAGAATCTAGATGCAACTTTGCTAATGTACTTACTTTGGAAAGTTTGGTTGGTAAGATGACTGCTTTTGAACTCTCTAACTATGATAATTTCACTATTGGAAGCATTGGTAATGTTGAATCTACTTTCAAGTCACAACTAGTTTTGAACAAGCCAAAGAAAGAAAAAGAAAGATGCATCAGTGAAAGTGAAAGTGAAAGTGAAAGTGATAGTGACACTTCTGATGAAGAATTGGAAGATTTAGAAGCTCTTATGGCTAGAAGACTGAGAAGAGGAAAAGGAAAGTATAAAGGTAAACTCCCTATTATATGTTTTGCATGTAATAAAGTTGGTCATATAGTTGCTAGATGTCCTAACAGGAAGGATAAAGATGATGAAAGAAAAAGGAAACACAAAGACAAAAGAGATGATAGAAGCTACCAAAGGAACAAGGACTACAAAGGAAAAGGTAAGAAATCTTGTTACATTGCTGAAAAAGAAACTGACACTGATAGTGATGATTTTGAAATTGAGGTAGTCTATGTTTCAATGAAAGATGAATATGATGAGGATGAGAAAACTGCATTGATATCCTATGTGAACAAGAATGATAAATGGATTATTGATAGTGGTTGTTCACATCACATGAATGGTGACCAAAATAAGTTTGAGACCTTACATCATTACAGAGGTAAAAGTGTAAAATTTGGTAATGATGCACCATGTCCTATTAGAGGAAAAGGTTTGATTAAACTGACTGATAAGATATGTTGTGAAAATACATATTGGGTTGAAGGTCTTAATTATAATTTGTTAAGTGTTTCTCAACTCAACAGAACTGGTTACCGAGTGGAATTTCATCACAAGCAAGCTAAAATATTTGATGCTACTAGAGAACTAATTGGAAGTGGAGATCAAACTAGAGGTAATTTGTTCTATCTTGACCTATCTAAAGAAACATGTATAATTGCACAACTTGATGATATTTTTTTATGGCATAAAAGGCTATGTCATGTTAACTTTGACAATCTGGTAGAGATAAGTAAGAAGAAAAAGGTAAGAGGTCTACCTAGATTGAAGAAACCTGAGAATGTGATGTGCAAGGAATGCTAGTTAGGAAAAATGACAAAGTCAAGTTTTAAGAGCAAATCCTTTACTTCTGAAAACATTTTAGATTTGGTTCATACTGACCTTTGTGGACCTATGGGTGTACAAAGTTACTATGGTGCTAGACACTTTATCTTGTTTGTTGATGATCATACTAGGATGATGCATGTAATGTTTCTAAAAGAAAAATCTAAAGCTTTTCAATTCTTTAAGTGGTATTTGGCTAAGGTTGAGAAGGAGATAGGTAGGAACCTAAAATGTCTTAGATCTGACCAAGGTGGAGAATTTACATCAAATGAATTCAATCTATTTTGCAATGATAGAGGAATTAAAAGACAAATGTCTGCACCTAGAACACCTCCATAGAATGGTATAGCAAAAAGAAGAAATAGATCTATCTTGGATTGTGCAAGGACATTGTTGATTGAAAAGAATGTGGCATAGAAATACTAGAAAGAAGCTATAAGCACTGCTGTCTACACTCTTAACCGGGTACAGATCAAGAAAGGTACAAATATGACACCCTATGAATTATGGCATGGGCATGCACCGAGTGTTAAAAACTTTAGAATCTTTGGAAGTAAGTGCTATATATTAAAAGACACTAGGAATGGAAAGTTTGATGCTAAGAGTGATGAAGGCATATTCTTAGGATATTCCACAAAAAGTAAAGCTTATAAGTGTTTGAACTCTAACACTAACAAAATTGTGGAAAGTGTGAATGTCAAAATTGATGAGTATGCAGAAAGAAATGAAGTTGACAACAAAAGAGAACCAGAAGATTATAGATCTTTTGTGTATATTAAGGAAGAAGAAGAGGCAAGTAACAGACTTGCACCTGATGCTGAGTCTTGGGTAAGCAATGCCGAGTGACAGACAGATGCTGTCGAGCATCAAGAAAATAGTGCCAAAAGAGAACATGCCGAGAAACAAGAAAATGATGTTGAGTATTAGGAAGAGGTTGTTGAGCATTCAGAAGTTGAATCTAACAATCTTGTTGGGGAACCTGATGAAATAGAGGAGAGAAGAGTTGAACCTATTTTGGAAAAATATGTAAGAAGACATCACAAGATTGAACAGATAATTGGAGACAAAAATACTAGAATTCAGACCAGAAGTAAGACTAAGGATCCAACATGCCTACTATGTGAATTTGAACCCAAGTCAACTAGAGAGGCATTGGAGAATGAAGACTAGATATAAGCAATGAATGAAGAGATTGACCAGATTGAGAAGAATGATACTTGGACTCTGGTGTCGAGACCTAAAAACAAAAATGTTATAGGAACAGAGTGGGTGTTTTGGAATAAGATGAATGAAAATGGTGAAATAACTAGGAACAAAGCTAGGCTAGTATGCAAAGGCTATGCACAAGAAAAAGGAATAGATTATGGGGAGACATTTGCCCCTGTAGCTAGATTGGAAGAAGTAAGAACTCTACTTGCATATGCTGCTTATAAAGATTTCAAGGTATATCAAATGGATGTCAAGTTTGCATTTTTGAATGGTATACTAGAAGAAGAAGTTTACATAGAACAACCAAAAGGTTTTATTGTTCCAAATAGAAGACACATGGTGTGAAAACTAAACAAAGCACTATATGGATTGAAACAAGCTCCCAAAGCATGGTATGAGAGGTTGCACAACTACTTGATACAGATTGCATTTTCAAGAACAAATGACACAAGCAATTTGTACATGAAAGATGAAGAAGGTAAAGGTATCCTATTGGAAATTTTTTTTGTGGATGACACTATTTTTGGAGGAGAAGATGCATTGTGTAAAAGATTTTCAAATGAAATGTAAACTAAATTTGAAATGAGCATGTTTGGTGAGATCAAATTCTTTGTTGGTTTACAAGTATATCAGATGAAGAGAGGAATTTTCATTACACAGTCTAAGTATGTTAATGAAATACTGAAAACTTTTGGGATGGAAGATGCTAAACCAGTGAGTACTCCTATGGTTACTGGACAAAATTTATCTAAGAATGATGATGCTACAAAAGTGAATTAGACTTTGTACATATCCATGATTGGAAAATTGCAGTATGCTGTACATAGTAGACCAGATATTGCACTAGCTATTGGAATTGTGGCAAGATTCTCTACCAATCCTAAGGAAACACACATGATGGCTGTGAAAAGAATTATGAGATACTTGAAAGTAACTGCTGACTATGGTCTATATTATAAGAAGGATGAGAAATTTGAACTCAAAGTTTATACAGATACTGATTGGGCAGGAAATGTAGATGACAGAAAGAGTACTAGTGGTGGAGCTTTCTTTCTTGGACAAAGATTAGTCTCCTGGATGAGAAAGAAACAAAATTGCATTTCACAATCTATTGCTGAGGCCGAGTATGTTGCTGCTGTAGTAAACTATTCAAATTTGGTATGGATAAAACAATTGTTGATAGGCATGAAAGAAGAAATCACTGAACCTATTGTTATTTTCTGTGACAACACAAGTGCTATCAATATTTCTAAGAATCCAGTGATGCACACTAAGACCAAGCACATAGCAATCAAGTATCACTACTTGAGAGAATTAGTACAAGATAAAGAAGTCCGAATGGAATATGTGAATACAAAAGAACAATTAGCAGACATATTCACTAAAGCTTTACCCAAAGAAGATCATGAGTATTTGAGAAGTCAATTAGGGGTCCTTCCCCTAACTGAGGCTACCTAGTCAAGCTAGGAGCACTGCATCAAATATGCTACAACAGAATATTTGACAAATTGATGTAGAAGATTGTCACACTTTAGGGCTAGCCTAGAGTTGTGAAAAGGAGCAAAGACAAGGAATCAATCATAAGCAAGATGACAGAGCGAGAAACACTGAGTTGCACAGTTATTATCTACATCTGATGGATGTATGTTTTAGTTGTTGCTTTGGAATTTTTGTCAAAGAGGGAGATGAACTGATATGATAACACATGACACTGAAAAGTAAGGGTGATGAACTAAAATGAAGGATTAGGATAGAGGGAGATTTGAATACTTCTGATGGTCACAGAAGTGAGGCTTATAGGATTCTGAATCATAATGAAGCTAAGGATATTATAAATAATTCTCTGATGAATAGAAAAGTTTTTGGATTGGTTGGTAATCCATGTGTTATTCAGGTGATATCATATGGTGTTGCCATCAATGCCAAAGAGGGAGATTGTTTGAAACTGCAATTGAAGCAATTGTTGTATTGTCATTGATGTCAAACCTTAATTGGTAAGACTGTTGCCACTTAGGAAAGTACTATATCTATTGTATTGTTGTGAAGGATTGGGGCAAGGTTGGTAACAATAGCACCTAGGGAAAGGTTGAGTTATCTTGATACTACAAAGTGTACCTGACTATGTTGTACAATGATGAGACAATGTATTGTTTATCCTAGTAAGATTGAAGACTAAATTGGTAGGCTTGACCGAGCAAGAATGGAGAAATCATGTTTAAGTCAAGTAATGTTAGTGTCGACTGAGTCAGTGTATGCCAAGCAAAATTCTAGTGTCGATCGAACAATAGTTAATTGCCGAGGAAGACAATATAAGCCGAGGAAACATTTTTAGTAATGACCGAGCTTTCTACATGAAGCCTGAGTAGTTGATCATAGTATTGACCGAGCATCAACATTTTTATATTTGAAGAGAATTTAGTTTTGGAGCTGACATTGTTAAATTATTGGATTATGTAAAATTTGTTGACTTTATTTATTGATTGTTTGAAAGCA